>PVHY01001489.1:123633-156300 GCA_004024945.1 Uropsilus gracilis
GGCCAAACAACCAACAACTGAACATCAACTTAACCAACCAACAAAATGCAGAAAAATTGGAGATGCAGTGACTGGAGGGGTGATATGGAGGGGGGATACGGAGGGAGGAGGAGGGATCAATTAATGCACAAACGTGACAAATCAATAAAATGAATTTTTCAAAAAAAAACTAAATTATTTATTCTTATTGACAGTTCCACTAGTAAAGGGAATAGGATGCTAGTTTTATTATAGTCTAAAAATATTTGATGTTTTTAAAATAGAACAAAACCAAAGCCTTTGCTAATTTGATAGGTTTAAACAGAACTCATTTTAATTTCCATTTCTTTTCTAGTGAATATTTTTCTATCACATCTGCTAACCACCTTTTCCCTTTTTGAGATTGTGTGGGGGAAGATGGGCTCTTTTGTCTATGTTCTCTACCTGTTCACGTAACAGGAGTCTTACTGATTTTCCTATCAGGTTGTAAGAATACATAAAACTTATTTATTTTTTTTAAATACCCTAAACTTACAGAATAGTTGAGAAAACAGTATAAAAACTATTTTTTATCTGTAGTATTTCTGTTAACTTCAATTCAGTTTGACTATATGAATATATTAATGCATGAATATAAATATGATAGATACACTATTTATACAAAATGTTAGAACATAATAGTATCCAAATATATATTATGAATATATTTTCACTGTGTGGATTTAATTTTAATTTCAGGCCTAAAATTGGAGCTTGTTGGGCATTTTTTATCTGAATTATTTAATCCTTTCTAAAATAAATATTCCTTCCTGTTCAAGAAATTGCAATAGTTAATTCTGTTCTGCCAAGATTTTTAAAAATGGTGTGACCTGAATATGAGAAGATCTACAGGAGAAGGTCTTCAGGAACAGTGGGAAGTACTGAGAAACAGTCAGGAATTGTGTCGGTACAGTAGGATATATATCTGCCTTTCCCTGCCTGGGTCTTCTGGGCTATCCAGTGCACTGGGCCAGACCAGAGAGTGTACATTTCCGTACAAGAGCAGTCTGCTCAATGGATACCTGACAACCTGTGACTGATTTCAGCAATGGGGAAATCCACTCATTCCCAATGTAATTTCTTGGCTCCAAGGATTAGCTGTGCCTGTTGTGAGGCGTCAGAGAGGCATCCATGTACCAGCACCATGAACTTTAACATTCGTTTACCACAACCAGAAAGTGTAGACCCCCTTGGCATATCACTTGCAACCTATCACAGAAGGGACTTGTGGATTAGTTTAGGAGGCTGGGGAGTTACTTAGTACTACTGCCCCCTATGCAACCTCTCAGCTATAGTTGGAAACTGCTTAGTACTACTGCCCCCTATGCAACCTCTCAGCATGTATAGTTGGAAACTGCTAGTATCCCCAGGGAGCACAGTCTGCAGAGCTATGGAATCCAGATTTCTGTGGCCACCTTGGAGTCAGGAGAGGTGCCCACCAAGATCCAGCATGATCTCTGCTGCTGCTAAAGACAAAATGGCAGCAGCAAATCCTTATACACCAATAATCATGTATTTTCACCACTCTTGCTATAGAGTACCTGGCTTTCTGATGCTCTTCTAGCTTAATCTAGGCATCAGATTTTATTGGAAAAATTCATAAATCTGTCCTGAAATTTCCCATCAATACTGTTTCTCAACTGAAATTTTATTAAATTTGGGCAACAATAAATTTGCATTCTGTAATGAGTGTCAGAAGCTGGTTACTCTGTTGCCATTTAAAGAAATATACATTTACCTTAATAAACAATTCAGTTGAGGAAAGACCTATATTCTCTTATGTTTTCCCTAATAGAAATGAGCAGCAAGAGAGGGTTTCTGTTTTTTTCTTCCAAAGAGCTTTCAACCCCATCAAAAGAAAAAAGGATGACTTTTGTGACCAGTTTTCTTAATATCATGGTGTGTTTAGTTTGATTATTTTTAAGGCAGTAAAATCAAGATACTGCTTTAGTCATGAAATAAACTAATAAAAATCATTAGTCCTCAAAGATAGACAAAGAAAACCCATCTGTTAACTATACTATTTCTAGATGGATTCTTCAGGTAAAATGTGTATTATAACTTGTATGGGATTTTTATTTTGAATTTGTTAGGTACTAGTAAACCTTTCATAATTATTATGCTCCAGAATCAAGAAGCCACATTGAAATACTCTTTGGTTTTCAGTTTTGCCAACATTTTTTATTCAACAAAGATGAGATACTCAAATTCCGTATGATGCAACAATTCCAGGTAAATACCTAGTCACACCTTCCCCATGTCAGTTAAATGCTCATCAAAATAATGTAAGGCAAATTAGCTGTCCTCTATTAACCTCTGGATGATTTGCTTCCCATTGAAGCTAACAAACTCTTGAACAGGAATTACAATTTGGCAACTGTAGGCTGTATTAGGCCAGGACATTTTGTTACCTGCTTAGAGTGTTAAAACAAACAAACAAACAAAAAAACCCACAATGTATTTAGGTAAATATGCAAGGAGTTTCATTTGTAGTTTTGCATGGTCATTTCAACTGCACTTCTGAGGTTGTGATATTGCTCAAGTTTAAGACAATAAGCAAGTCAGAAAAGTGATCTTAGTAACTTATGTAGAATGTTTCCCTTTTGTCCTTTGTTCGGTATTTGTCTCTATCAATTTTATCTGCTTTGGTACGGATTTAAGCAACTAATATATCACAAGGTGCATTCATTCTTATTCTTATTAATAAGTTATATTTTATATAGCTGTTTTTCAACTTGTGACTTGCTTATCTAGTTCATCTTTCTTCCTGATGTCTACTATGCATGGATACATGGGTATTTTAATATTTAGAAAAATAACCCTAGTCCTTTTTCAGGTGATATGCCATATATATGGTTTTAATTAGTAATAAAGTCTGCTTAACTGTGAATCTTTTCTCCCCCCATACACTCAGAAATAGGAATATTTTTTAAAAATCTAAATACATACTTTAAAACCTAAGCATCATAGAGATCAAATAAAAGAATCAGTCTTTCATAATTCCACATACTTGTCAACATGATTTTTTCCCTTATAGCCTTTGAAGTGAAATTGTATTAAAGTGTTGCTTTGTTTCATAAGAACTAATGGTTGAGAGCATCTTTTCATGTACTTATTGGACATTTCTCTATATTTATATGTTCACATATTTGTCCATTACTTTATTGGGTAATTCACTTTTTAAAGTTGAAAAGCTTATTTAACTATTCTGGAGAGTAATCTCTTATCAGATTTGATTTGTAAATATTTTCTATTTTGCTTTCACTTCTTGATAGTGTCCTTTGTGGTACAAACTTTAATTTTGAAGAAGTCCAGTATATATATTTGTTACTTGTATTTTTGATATCATCACTAAAAATAAATTGTTGCCTAATGGAAGGTCACAAAGATTTACATGTACCCTTTTCTCCTGAAAGTTTTGTTGTTTTTGTATATGGTGTGAGATAGTAATCTGAAACTGTATAAAGTGGTATTTAGTTGTTCCCCAATCATTTGCCAAAAAGGTCACTTTTTGCCCACTGAGTGGTCTACACACACTTGTCAAAAAAAAAAAAAAAATAGACCACACATACATGGATTATTTTCCACAGACTGTCAAGTTCTACACTATTGAACAGTAAGTCTGTTCCTATCCCAACTGCACAATCTTAAATACTTACAGATATTAACATTGTAAGTTTTTGTTTTTTTTCTTGAGGTAAAATTGGTTTGTAGTAGGTTGTATGTCTAATTTAGGGGAATAGGGTCACATCTTCACAGATGTCACTGCATCACATCCACCCAGAGTACCCCTTCTTCGTTCTTATCCCTTATCTCCCTCCCCTCTTCAGTAGTCTCAAACCTGCCTGGCCATAATTTTAAGTTCTGGTTAAGTTTTGTCTTGTTTCTCTATGTTCCACATATGTTTGAAAGCATCTGGCATCTTTCCCCCTATTTCACTAACCCAATCTCCAGTTCTAGCCAGGTTGTTGTAAAAGGCAAGAATTTGCCTATTATTTATAGCTGTGCAATATTCCATTGTGTTACATATATGTCACATTCTTAATCTGTTTCTCTGTTGTTGGGCACTTGGTTTCCCTAACTTGGTTATTTTAAATAGTGTTACAATAAACATATCAGTACAAATATCCCTTTGATGTTTTTGTATTCTTTAGGTAGAGAGCTAGCAGTAGACTTATATGATCATAGGGTGTATCTACTTTTAAGATTTTGAGGAACCACTATGTTGTTTTTCATAGGGGTTGGGATAGTCTACATTCCTACCAATAGCAGGACAAGAGTTCCCTTTTCTCATCACCCTTGTAAACTTTAAAAAAAAAAGGGGGGGGGCTTTTCATGCAAAGGAGATGGTATATCATTGTGGTTTTGACTTGAATTTCCCTGATAAGTGATATTGAAAATTCTTCCATGTGCTTATTGGAAATCCGTATAGCTTCTTCCAAAGAAGCTATACAACTTCCAAAGTTAATTGGCTAGAATATCCTTCTTTGGAAGCTATACAGATTCTTTTGTCTAGTTTTTCTGCCCATTAGTTAAATTTTCTTTTTCTTGAGTTGTATGAGTTCTTGCTGGAAGTATGATGTGCATATAGTTTCTCTCATTCAGTGGAACGTCTTTTCATTTTACGAGTTTCTTTCACTGTATAGCTTTTTAACTTGATACAACTCCATTTGCCTTATTTTCTTTTTCTTTTCCTTGATGTTGGCGTCAAGCCCTCAAAGATACCCCTGAGGTCAATGTTATGTTTTAGCTTTTTTCATATATATTTATGGCTTCCAGTCTTACACACAAGTCTTTAATCCATTGAGTGAATTTTCATATATGATTTGATTGTTGTTTCCTTTTTCTACATGTGGTAGTCCAGTTTTCCCACCCATGTGCATTCTCATTTAAGATTTTCAGTATCATTCCTCTTTTTAAAAAAGAAAAAAAAAACCAGCACCAAAATTGAGAATATAAGTTTCCAACATAATGACAATGGTATCTGCTAAATATAGGGAAACAATGAAAGGTTCATTGTATTTTAAAGCATTAATTGGCTAGTATATCATCCTGCCTCTGTTACTAATCTTTCATTCAAGAAGCAGCCTATTCAGCAATTTTCGAAGAAAGTGCTTTGCTAATATTGTTGTCAAACTTTTATAGTCTGCTTACTAATTCAAATCAAAACTATCTTTAGTAAGCTAGTTCTCTTCCTTAGCATATCAATGCAAGACACCACCATACTCTAAACACTATGGCATCTGCACATGGTGCAAAATAAATTCAATATCCTGTTTCCTAACAATAGGCATAGAGAATAGTAGTGCATTATTTAAAATATCCTAAATAGTTATGGAACAAAGTAATAAGATATTTTCCACAAAGCATCCTTTAAATAATTTTAAATAAAAAAGGTGTCCACACCCTCAAATCATTTTCAGAGTCTATGTATTATTCCATTTAAATACCAATGAATACTATATTTGGTTTATAACACAGGAGAGTCTTGGGATTAAGAACACATAGGATGTAACAATGAAATAAAAGAGATATTCACTGTTCTAGACTTTCAGTTATAATAATAGTAATAAAGCTTACCTCATTGCAATGAATTTCATCTCAGTTATTGATAATGCGCTCTAAGGAAAACTGTGACAATTTTTCTTATTTTTCAAATTTTCACTTATACGAGTATATTTTGTATTATTTTCACAAATGTAGGTAATTAAATCACTGGCTTCACTTAGATAACAGCTCACACCTTCATTCCACTATCACAGCAAATAAATAGGACAGCCTGCCTTACTGGGGCTGAGCTGAAACACCACTACCAATAAAAATAAAATCACACTTTAACATTCATTTTAGGAGATGAAGTTTACTTAGAAATAGCAAACAGCAAAGGTAAGCCATAACACTATTTTCCATATTCTACAGAAATATAATAATTTATGTCTGGCTTACTACACGGTCACATGATAATAAATCAAAGGGAAAAAAAGAATGGTTCATTCTATTTTCTGTCACTTATCACAACTTAGTGACTGTACCATTAAGTATTTGAAGACAGCTGCATAGGAGAATTAGAATCCTAGGGCTGTTTATTAATACACATTATCATACTATTAGAGTAATATAAAAACAAAGTACAGATATACAATTAACATGCAATTTATTATTTTGAAGAAGGATGGAATTTAGGGAACACACTGAAACATGTGTTGCTAATAATGTGTTGTTAAGTCAGTATATCATGATATTTTACATGGTATAGAATTTCTTCTTAAATAATGCTTGGCAAACTGGAAACAGTTAAGGCTATTTGTAGAGCAAATTTAAAATGAAGAGAAGGCAAAGGAGTAGAGATAATTGTATTAGATACTTTTAAAGTAGACTAAATAATTTGTAAAGTACCATAATTTCATGCCTAACATCACTAGCTCCCAATTTAAAGTTTAAAAGTCATACTTTATACCCTATAAATCTGCATTGTCCAATACAGTAGCCCTTAGCCATATGTGGCAATTGAGCACTTGAAATGCAGCTAGTCAGAACTGAGATGTACAATGAATACAAGATATATATTGAAACTTGAAGTCCTACTACAAGAAAAAAAGGTAACATAGTGATTTTGTATACTGCTTATGTGCTGAAATAATATTTCTAATATATTGGGTTAAGTAATATGTATTATTAAAAATTCATTTCAAGTGTTTCTTAATGTGGTACCAGAATTTAAATTATGTATGTAGCTCATATTTATACTGGACAGACTGATATAACTAATCTATAGTCATATTAGCTTTAGAACTTAGTATCATACTTTAGGCACTCTGGAGTACTATTTTCCAGGACACCATAAGCACACACTGCATATACCTTATTGCAAAATCTATTTTTATCCCTCTCCAAGGTATACATTGTTAAATGTAAAAGGAATAATATTTATCTTTAAAAACATCAGTTAGCATACAATGAGAGATAAAGGAACTTTGATAAGGATTTATGTTGAGGGAAAATAGTTTAAGAAAAACAAGAGTGAGGTCAGAGTGAAGACAGGTAGTCTCTTCAGTAAAATAAGTCCGTCAAACTTATTTTTAATGCCCAGAATCTGACCTTGCACCAAGATCATATATGTAACTTGTCCATTTAACTATAACCTACAAGAAAATATTAAAACAACTCTGAAATTTATTTATTAAAATGTTCCATTTTTGGAATCTAAGCAATGTAAAATTTACATACATGGAGTTCTCTAATAGCTGACTATATTATTTGAGAACCAGCATTTTAATTAAAGTCTTTCGATATTAAAGTAAGCAACTGCTTAGTGTTCAAGAGACTTGGATTAAAAAAAAAAACTTTTTTTAGAAGCTACTAAGAAAATTAACCTATTACCATTTTCTTTCTTTTTTTGTTTTTGTAGAGTTGATTAACATTTGGCACACTAATAATACCTCATATTTTATTTTGCCCAACTCAAAAACAAGTTAATTTAGTATATATTTCATTATTCTTCCAGGAATAACATATACAAATATACAACACTGATGGTGGTTATCTTAATCAGAAGTCAACACTACCGTCATGTATAAACCCAGCCAGGAGGCAGTGCATAGTTATAATTGTACTATAATATACATTCTACTCATTCAAAGCTGAGGTTGGAATGTGTTACTGTTTCAATCTGTTTGCATTAGGTAAATTGTCAAAATTGCTCTAAAAGTCACAGATTAACATATTCTGAAACTACTATATCATTCATAAAAACTCCCTCACTTTAAAGATCTTTTCAGAAAATAAGAAGTTATTTAATATAACTTCCATTGTACCATTACCACTTTAAGACACTGGGAAGTAAACAAGATTTAGGGAGAAACAGAACCTAAAACATATTCTATTGGCTATACCACCACAAACTAATTGAAAAAGACTACAGTAGTTTTCTCTAAAGTTTAGCGGCCTATTAAGACATTTAATTACATTTACTAATGTGCATGGCACAAAAAAAGACAAACTCTTCACATCTCCTATCTTTAGACCATATTCCACATTAACATTTTTATTATGGAATTAGCAAATTTCCAGCCCAATAATTCATGTCAAATAATATAAATTTTCTATTTCAAACATATATTACTCTAAAATACTCTGCTCAGTGAAAAGATGACAAGTCTTTCTGAAAGCTCAGTTTGATATCAGACCAATAACTATTTACTGAGGACCTACCATGACTATACTCTATCGAAACTTTCTTTAACCAGTAAGAAAAAAATAACTGCTCCAAATGCAAGATGACAGATGTGAAGAGTTTAAATATATGAGCATTTCTAGCAGATTTTTATAAATCAACATCTGGACAGGTGAACTTATTCATCCCTGTGATATTAAGAAATCAATCACTGTACAAAGAAAAATAAACATACGAACAAAGTGCTGCATAATATTTTGAGAAAAGTAATTGCTATATGTAAAATTAAGGCTGATTTCCTAAAGGTATGGAAAAGAAGTCAGAATGTCAGGGTTCAGAAGCAATTGAATATAAACAGTTTACACAAATATCTGGTTATTTCAGGCAAATGGGCACTTAGTTAGCTTTCCAATCTTGTTTGAGGGGGTTGGTCTAATAAGGAAGCTATGTTAAATAGGAGAATTTTTAAACAAGAGGAAATAAAAATTATTTGAATAAATTCTTCATAAAACCACTGTAGTAGCTGAAGAAGCAAATCTCATTTGAATGTATATATACACATGTATATACACATACATATATCTATCTTAAAACTATCTAAATTTCATTTACAATGTTGTGTTTATCTTTCCCTTATACATTTCAACCTGATCATATATTCTAGCACAAGTCTGCATTTCCATCAAAGCTATGAATGTAAAAAAATGGGAATAAGAATGAAGTAAGGTACTTTTAAGTTTCTAGCATCAAACAATTCTGACCTTGCTGCATTTCCACAAGGTGCATCACAGCATTATGCAATGTACTGAACATTGATCAGATCTGCATATAAAATACTCTGTCAAGGTAACTTGAAGTTTTAAGAAGGAAAGTAGCTGTCAATTTGAAAAACAATAGCAATATTTTCAAGAGGAATTCCAAAAATTATGATAGGTGTCAATTAAAAACATTTCCACCTTGCCAAACATGGAAAATAATACAGGAATTGTTTCCATGGAAGACATGTGTAAAAGTACATTCATATAGAGCCACAGGATGTGAAGCAGTGAGATGAAGCAGTCATGAGGAGTATATTAGCTACTACACTGGAAGTGGCTTATAAAAATACTATCTATACTAAAATTTTAATAGCTAGTGATATATTTAAGCATATTTTAGCCATTTCATTTTTTGTCATTTAATATAAAATTTTGTCCTAAATTTACTAAATCTTCTATACCCTGAGGAATAATAAGACAAGTGAAAGAAATGACAGGGTTAGCTTTGTGGACCATATTAGTATCCAGAAAGCACAAACTATATCCAGCTTGTACTCTTGGAAGAACAAGCTTTCATCACTTAACTAAGCTACTACTTTCTAAGTTTTTAGCAGAGTTTGGTTTTACAGTGTTAACATGGCCAGGTGAGAATACACATATCAAAGTTAGGAGCCTGAAGTTTCTTGCCACCCCCATTCTACAACTGACACAACAGTTTTCTGTCTCTATGAACATATTGCTGCCCTTTAGGAATATATCATTCAATAGTTCTCTCAAAAGCACTTTGGAATCTTTAGCTATATATTTTTCTGAAGTTACAAATAAAAATTGTATGTTATCTGGAAATAAGGAATTCTTATCCCTCCCTGTCTGTATTCCAAAACCTAAAATGCCAATTTAAATTTTATCTAAATATTTACTTCTTTTCCTCCAATATATGAAAGGATAATGGTTCTATATTTTCCCCTCTGCAATTACATTATGTAGGCCTGATTCTGGGAGGGAATTTTTAAGTTGAGGCAAGGGACTCAATGAGAACAACAACCTGGCCTTACAGGTCATTGTGGCACTGTTTCTCTTTGAATACAGGCTATACAGGTTTCAGGCTGATCTGTAATTAAACACATGTGATGCTGTAAATCTCAAAAAGTTGTCACAGAAAAAGAATTAATTCCTTTTAGTAGGGAGCTTAAAAATGATAATCAGTGAAATGTAAATCAAAATGATCTGTTTATCAGTATTTCATTAAAAGAAAATATTCCATGGGACCATGGAGTAATTGTATCAAATTAAATTTTCAATCTATTTTCTTATACTTAAATCTAATCTTGCTCTCCAAACATTAGACTTTAATCTTGCTCTCCAAAAATTTAAGAAAGGCACTCTAATTAACACAGTCCTTTTTTTGAAAGATACTGTGTGACAGTAAGTAGAATATTTACTGCTTTTATGACACTGTGTTTTTCTAAACTTTCCTGTATCTCTGTATCTCTATATATCTCTATTAAACAGGAGTGTGTTACAGAGTATACCCAGGTATGGGGAGGTAGCAGCATGTAAAGGACAAGGGTTTGCAGAGGTCTATATTTGAGAAGCTTATTCCAAAGACAAAAATGTTTGATCATTATAATGCTGCTCAAAATTTCTAGTGTACTTTAGAAGTTTTAAAATATACTTTTCTAGTAACAAAAATTACTATAAGCTTACAAAATCTTTTTGCCATAAAAAAAGATTATATGTTACCTACTTTTATAACTAAATTTCTAGTACCTTCTGTTTCGGGTGACAGGGTAGAGATCAAACAGTTGTACAATAAATAGTATTTGCACTCCTAAATGTTATTTAGTTCCTAGTTCCTGTGTCAGATATAACCTTGTGCTATGAAGCAAAAATTACTAGACAAAATGCTCTCATCAATACATATTAAAAGTTCCCTGTGCACAGACACAGCTGCATCTCAAGTATGAATTGACATTAGTTCAACATAACTAAATGACAACATCTACCATAACTTATGCTTCCCTATAAACTGCCACATAAAAATCCAAGAATTTTGCCCCTATATTTTGTGTCACATAAGCTCTCATCGAAGAGTTAAGTGCTTTTTAGTAACAATCTGAATACATTTATTCCTATAAATAACAGTCTTTAAATGAAAACTGCACCGTAGGAATAAAAAATAGGGGCAAAAGACTGGGCCCAGTTTCCAAAGAGGTATTAAGTGCTAAAACCTAGAAAAGGAGAAGATATTAGTAGGTTTCAAATCCTTAGTTTTAAAAGATGACCCACATAAATTTAAGTTTAGGAAATATCTAAAAGGCCCGTGGTTCACACTGGGAAAGGGAAAAGGAAAAGCATAAAACGTCTATCCATGCTCAGATACAGACTAACAAGTCTTTGAAATCAAAGCATTTCTTCAAATGCCCAAATGTGGTTCTATCTCTATTGCTAAGATATGTTCTAAACATCCTAAAAATGAATAGAAAGTAGTGTTCTTAATGCAGGTGGGCTTCATTAACAATGAATTTTAAGACAAAGTACAGTTAGCTAATAATTATAAAGCTGCATTTACTGGCTGGAATTTAAAAAACTTAAGAGTGAAATGAAGAAAAAGAGTGAAATGAAGACAAACATCTAACAACTTATTTTACCATCTAATACCTCTCCTGAAGTATCATGAAGCTAGAATATATCATCATCCATTCACAATTCATTGCTCTCATCAACCCATTTCTCAGTCATAACTCATTCTATCCATCATTCATAATAAATTTCTCCCTTCTACAGCTAATTATTCATTAATGTAATAAATAATGAGTCTCAAAATGTGCAAGGCACAGATTAGAATCTGGGAACACAAAGTAGATAAACTTACAAATAAAAAACATACAGAGGGTGGAGATATTTACAGATCTTATTGCTTGTCAGTAGTATTCTTGATCCACAGGATTTTATCACAGCCTTTATTCTTCCAGTAAACAACTGATGAAATGTGTTCAATCTAAGCCACCTATTCCTTTTACAATGACATATTTAAGAAATAAAATAGCACTCAAGGTCACATAACAAACATTATCCTTTGGATATTTGTATTTTCACCCCCTACTCAAAACTTCATTAGGAAGATGAATGAATAAGATATATTAACGGACCAAATATCTTCTTAAAGGGATGGGTTAAAGAGCCTTAAAGCTCATGAAGAGAATTAACTTCAATGATGGGCAAGATATCCTATGGAAGATGTAAAAAGGTTTGGGGTACTATAAAATGTATTTACTATTTCACAGGGTACTGTCTATAGTCATGTTCTGATATTCTCACGTCAGAGCATTGACACCATATTTCTTGGGATACTTAAAATTATGCTTGGAAACAAGATAATACGGAGGTCAGAATTTGGCAACATGTATTAGATTGGGCAGACTCTTCCATGTCACCTCAGTGTAGTTACATATACTACCTTATATCACCCTCTTTCCACCATTCCCACCTTCCTAACTCATGAAGATGTTGAAAATCAACTGTAATGATTTTATACATAGAGGTCTAGAGATTTTGAGGTATTTGACTTAAAAGAGGTGTTCTACAAAAGAGTCATGGAATTATGTTCACAATGGCAATTATTTTCTCACCTAAATAGTATAAAAATATAAAAAGGTAATTTTCACCCTAAGAGATAAGAACAGTTAAAGTTTATAGGTCAGGCTTGACAAATTTTCTGATGCTCTTAAATTTCAACTGGGCAGTTTGATTTCAACAAAATCATGATATACAAGTTAAGGGATTATTCTTTTTGTTTATGGCTAAAGCCTAAACTCAACTCAAGTTCAGGGTTTCCATGAAAGTGAGATTTCTCTTTCCTCCTATCTCCTCTTATCTCCTCACCCCACCATGCATGCAAGTAGAAAGGAGAACAGGCAAAGCACTGTGATCCTACATATTTCTGTCACTATTACTCACATTTTACACACATCTATGACAATAGTTTCTAGCATTAGTGGAACTTAGAGAGGGGCTGGTCACATTCATATTTCATGTATGTGTGTTTAATGGGGTATGGCATTCACTGGAAATAGGGAGAATATTTTCAGTACACATTCCTGAAATAAGTCACCAAAGGAAAAATATACAAAAGTGACAAAAATATGGAATGACTGGAAAAATAAAGGGAATGGTATGTAGAAGAACAAAACAAAACATATCATTTATAGAGAAAGATATGAGAAAGCAGACTTTACTGGGCTCTCCCCCTTCCCATCCACCCTGCCTCACTATCCAAAAAGAGGCCAGCCTTTACTATAGAAAAGGTAGAGCTACAAGGTGAATACTTTGGTACCTCGTCCCTGATGAGTTTAGCATTAATATTTTTTAAATGGTATTATTTCTAAAAATGAAGGCTGAAACTTCAAAACTATTCTTTTTCTGACTTTTGACAGTAAACTTTTAATAATGACTTCATAACATTTTTGTGTTTACCCAGTGTATGCTCAATAACTTAAATTTTTTAGAAGGAAATTTCTATGGATATATTTCTATATACATATGTCCCACTTTTCATGGTAAATTTGGAAGGAAAATAAGTAATAGTAAATAAAAAATGGCATTTCAGGTTTTAATTTTTTTTTTTTTTTGATTTTTATATGGGCAGACTAGAATGTTTCTGGCATATACCAAATTTGAGGTAAAAACAATCTATCAAAACTAGTAATAAAAATAATTTTCCAGCACTGGTATTACATAAACTCTTAAAATTAGCTTAAAAAATAACTATTTTAGAAATGGGTTAAATTGGAACCATGTTATTCATATAAATTCCAATACTTCTGACTTTGGTTATGTTGGTCTACAACTTGAGTAGCACATGCTAGAGAAAAAGAAATGGTTTGCATTTTCACATTATCTGACCATCTTACTATTTAATTCTAAAAACAACAATCAGATCAAGTAATTCTATATATATATTGTTCTTAACAACAACATAGAATTTTTAAAAATTAGCCTATGCAGCAATTGCACCAAGGTGGGTGGGTGTGTGAACCAGTTAGGAGAACCAAATGAGAAGTTTCATATATAGAAAAATAAAGAATGAGTAGTTAAAATGAAAAACATTAAGACTAACTGTTCAGGAGGAAGAAACAACAACTATTTTATCCCCAAAGGAATGCCATTTCTGTACAAAATAAATAAAAGATTTACTTTTAAACTAAAGATGAAGACCATAGAGTTAGCCAATAATAGCAAACAGTTCATGCAACTATGTAAATAAGAAGGGAAAGCAATATTGCACTAAAAGGGGAACCTTACAAGACTAATCCACCTTTTTCACTGACTCAAAGTGACCAGCCATTTCCTGTATGCATTGGCAAACCTGGCCTGCTCAACGTTTCGGCAGGTGGACAATACTTGATCAATGAACCTGTGCTCCATTTCCAGGCCTAGGGAATCTGGAGCTGGGGTCCGCTTCAAGCGTTTGGTTTCCTGGGAATAGCCTTGCTTGTTAAAGTCACTTAGTCCATCCACTTCCATTGCCTGAGTAGTGTGAGGGCCTTCTGGGATGAGGTGCAAGTCATTCAAAGTCCCCCCAGGGCTGTCTGTAGGTGACAACTGGGTCACACTGTGAGAAAATCTACCATTCAAGTGATGCTGAAGATAGAAAACATGTCGCCTGTGAAAGTGAGGAAGAGAACAGAGAAAAGAAAAAATTCATAAATTCCAGTTTTCAGGAAAAACAATAAAGTTCATCATTTTAGGCCATATAGTACTAAATTCACTGCCCTATTCTGTAGCCCACAGTTATCAGAGGGAAAGAGAAAGAGCAGTTGCAAAATAGTTTCTAGGATTTTGCTGAGTTTTATAAGTCTAGCTTACCGGTTTACCTATACGGTAGACTGGTATCTGCCCCCAAACAAGATTTTCAACAATACTGACAGATGATGACAATCACTTGGAGGTGTTACTGGTTGACTATAATATGAAACTATAGGTAGATCTTAGTTCAATCTGTCATAAACTAAAGTACAAAATCAAACCAAAACTTAACCATATCACTATTTAAAAAGCAGTGATTCAGAAACGAGTAATTAAATGATGTGGTGCCCTCAGAGGTTTATTAGTTTATTGCCTCTATCCAATATGTCCTTTAATAAGAACAGATTTACTGTATTGGTATTACCTAGAAATCAACCGAACCTTCTCCTAAATCCATCATTACACTGTCATTAAGCATCCTACATACAGCAGAGATCTCTGGCTGAGCAAAGCAAGTTAGAGTTTCTAGTCTTTCTCTAAATAAAGCAATTTTCCTGCCCTTAGAAACATCTGGAGTTATCTATGAAAAATGAAAATCTGTATGTTTAATGTCCAAAAAGTTTAACTCCGTGGGGGTATACATCGATTGTACACAATAAGAACTACAATGGTAGTGAAATGAATTTCATCATTTTTATTGTAACTAAGCCCTTAAAAAAGCAATTTTATTCATTTGTCCAGCAGAGTCTGCAGTAGAGAGGGAATACATAAATTCATCCACTTTATAGAGGATAAAACTGAAAGGATAGATAAACTGACTAAGGGCAATCAGTTTGGAAAAGTGGCCTATATGTCTGTCATTCTATCTCCTGACTCCAAACCCTAATTAATCCCAATGTGAACAAAGAAAGTTTCTGCTCCATTAATCTGGCTGTCAAGCACAAATGTAACTTTTAAAATTATCTGAGTCTTGCTAATATATGCCTAAATATAAATAGCAACAAATATCTGTAATATTAGAAAAAATGGCATGCAAGATATATCTTCTCTCTTGGAGATGTGAAATGAGATTGCCTTATTTTTAAGGAAAAAAGAAAAGTTGACTAAGGTTTCAAAGAGGAATGCCTATCTTTCATCCTCTAAATATATTTTGCATGGACTAGTACTGAATATAATTCCTTGAACGGCCTATAAAAAAGAAAGGGGCACATCTCAGTAACCTGAAAAAAAAAAAAAATCCAAATAGCACAGGTGATATGGTGGATGGGAAAACTCTGGGTTATACAATGATTTAAGAAAAAAATATATATGTAATCAATTAAAAAATAAAAAAAGTGATGGAAGGTATTATAGATAAGATCGGCTCTGTAAATATATATTTTTTCTGCACACATACACACACACAGACACACACACAATATTTAAAATGCTTACTTCCTCCCTAGACAAGATTTTTGTCTACAAAGAGAATCCTAGTGCCTGAAATAGAATCTGTATTTACAGGGATGAAGATTCCTCCAACCAAAAGATAGAAAATAAAACAAAGGGTTCTTCATATCTGGATTGTACTGTATATAAAAGTTATTTACCACATGTAACCAGAAAACTCAGGTTATAAGGTTGCTAACCCTCGATCACTCCTTCCTACCAATGCCGCTCCTTTCCCACAGCATATTTAAACTGAAAGTGTCATGAGATTATATTTAAGGTAATTTGTAGAGAGTAATAACAGAATCTCAATCTAGATTCAAACTTTTGTTTTCAGTTTGGAAATAATATGTTACTCTGCTGTGCCATCAAGTTGGCTGAAGATCTGTGTGAGCAAATTCAAATAGATGATTGTAATGAGGATATAGTAATACAAACTCTTCCAAACTCACTCAGGCAAAAGTGCAAATCAGATCAGCATATTTATCTAAGCAGGCCATAAGAATACGCAGTTTCATGCAAATAATGGATTTTCCTTTTTCTTACCTATGACACCAAAGGGTTTCATGTCCTGGATAGGAATCAATAAGATCGGTGCTGAATTCAACTTCTTCTTCTAAAAGGTGAGGAAGATTTATCCTTGGTTCTTCTGTTGAAGCTGCTGCTGCTTCTTCTTTAGGAAGAACTAGGGCTGCTTCACTTCTCAGAAGGTTTTGCTCCAATACAGAACCATCTATCACAGTTTGGCTAATCAAAGACTTTAACAAAAACTGACGGTAGTGAAATCCACTGTGGTCTGAAACATGCATAGATGCCCAGTGTTTAGTAGAAGATAATTCATCAAGAAGAATCTTATAGAAAGAAAGAAAAAAAAAAAGGAATTGAGAAGAGGAACCGGCAAAGATTTTTCTTCCTCCATTAATGCCTTGGGTTTCTCTGTTTCTTGTTTTCCACACCATTCTTACCGATATTTTGTATACACTGTTTACCACTGTGCTACTATTTATTGGTAGCTCCACAAATGCTTCCCACCCCCCTTCCCTTTATAACAGTGCAAGATACACACAGAATTTAGGGACTTATTTATCATGCTTTCTTGGACACAATCATATCCCAATTGGTACACACAAAGAAAAATCATTTCCTAAAATAATAATGAACATTAGGGTATTCATTTATAAGCAATACTGATGTTGAAAGAAAAATGCAAGAATAAATTCAGAGGTTACTTGATATAAATTTTCTTTTACATTTAGTGAATCTATGCTATATTTGTTTAACAACAGACTCATTTATTTACTCTTCACTGTTCAGTGGCATGAGCATACCTGCTTTGGTCACTACTTCATTCTAAGGGCTTAGAATAAAAATATGATGTGTGAATAACAGTATTTTATAATAGTTCATGGATTTCACTTCTCAAGTCAAAATCATTTATAATCAATATACATGGGTTTTCTAGCAGAGGAAACAAAATTCAGTAGTATGCTGGTTTAAATCTTTGTGTTACCAATTCTGCAAATTAAAGATTTCAAGTGGAATGATAAAAGAATAACAAAATTTAAGAAAATTATTTGACAAGTAGTAAATGCAAAATGATTTCTGATCAGTGAAGATGGACTGACTGCATCACAAAATTTTCAGAGCAGTTAAGTGAAAAAGACAAACCTGCCAATAGTGAGCAGTATACAGATAGCACAGTGCCAAGGGCTCTGTTACCTGATTTTCAATGCTAGCCTTGAAAAATAAATGCTTCCTTTCTTATATCAAGATCCCGTCACTTCTCAGTCCATTTTCTTTCCTAGCTAGGAAATCTTTCTCTCTTCCGAACATCCAAGTTCTTGTGTGTTCCACCACATGTTATATAATTTTCTGTGTATTTTCTCATTCCCCACTGAACACTGCAATTTCTTAAAGATATTATCCATTCCTAACTATTGTTTCCATCTTCCTATCCCCACTGTCATCAGAGTGGATGTCAGTATTTAATGAATGAACAATTTAATGGATGAAGTGACTAATAAAGAGGGAACTTCTTTGACAACACTATTCATTCAACAAGATTACTTTCAGTTAAGCATGGGCAAGTTTCATCAGTGAAAAGATTTAAATATCTCTTTTAAATTCTATGGTTTTAGTCAGAGCCATATAAATGTATTACTGAGGTTATTGCTAGTGAGTCTCTGATATATGGAAAACAACATCTTTTATTTGATTTTAAAGGTGAGCAGAACAGCAGCAGATAAACTTCCACCTAGGAAAAAATAAATGTTATCATATTTAAAGAATTAGTGTGCATAATTAAGGCATTAATAAAGCAATGGTTTTTTACTTTTGGTCCAACTTCTTAGTATAGAAGTCTTTTAGTATAGATTATAATATTGAAAGGAGTATTAGATGTATTAAGAACAATTTCTATAACATGAAAAAACTGTAGCCTATTTTTAAACTATATATTTCTATAGATAAATATTGAAATTCATTATAATTTTCAAACAAAAAAGAACAAAAATATCACATAAAATATCTTCAACAAAACCAATTTCTAAGAACTTTTTTCTCAGATTTTTAATAGGAAAAAATCCACCATATTTCTTTAAGACATTAGATGTATATTAAAGAGTGGACTTTTTTTCAGGATATATTCTTTTTTTTTTTTTAATTTTTTAAATTTTATTAATGCTTTAGATTTTACAGTATAGGCAAATGATTATTATTCTTAGAATAAAAAGATATGCAAGAATACAGGCATTGCATTAAAAAACTACAATTATTTGTTTCTTCCAATTTTTGCTTTAAAATAAATTTTTAATGGAGGTAGCAATAGTGTACAACATTACATACGATTTGGGGGTATAGGTTCTGACAATGCAAGAGTGAATGACCTTTATATGATATATATTCCGTTTTTAAAAATGTCATTATTCTTTTCTAACATTCCTTGGGAAATTGAGTGAGTATGAATAAGCAAGTGGCAAGAAAACTACAGATACATGGCTATTAAACAGAAAAGGAAGAAAAAAAAAACTCAGCACATATGCACTCACATCCTGCAAATTTTTAAAAACACTGGTTTTTCTTCTGATTGTGAAGCAAAATGGTCATGATACAAAATTTCTGAACTATCTAATATTGGTCAGATAATTACACTTAATATTCTAGGAGATACCAATCTTTCAGCTTTTTTCTAGTTTTAAACACAAATTTCAGGTACTCTTTCATACTGATTTTATTTAATTTAAATTATAAACAGGTTCCCATGTTATTTAATCTCTGTAACATAATTTTTAACTTGCATAATCTTTCACCTTAAAGATTATTCCAATTTAACAATTTCCTGATTTTGTTTCTACTCCTGCATAAGTAATGTCTGTACGAACACACATATATAAATGTACATGCATATCTTATTTATTTACGAGCAATTTCTAGAAGTATACTACTACGACAACAATTGTGTATGTAATGTTCTTGACATATGCTGTTCCAGTGCCTTCCTGAAAAGGTCTAATTTATATATCTATTGGAAGAGTACATTACTATCTATTTCCTAAATTCCTCATCAAGATCTTGATCTTCATTAATTTAATAATTGGAAAATCACCCTTCATTTAATTTGCATTTCCCATTATCATTCAGATGAAACATATTTCTTGTTCGCTTATTTTGTCTTTGTTCTTTTTTTTTAAATGAAAGTTAGTTTTAGTTTTTATTTAATTTTTGAATTTTTAATTGATTGCACATATTTTATATTTTACATTTTATACCCTGAGGGTCTCCTACCACCTTGTCACCCATGAACTATCATCTTAATCTCTTGTGTTCATCTCTCCTGTTTTTACCCTCTCTTCTCCTCTCTTGCTTTATGCTTTAGTTCTGCTTTCAGTTCATTAGTTTTAACTTTTTCTTGTCTTTTTGTTTGTTTTCTCTAGATTCCACATCTAAATGAGACCATCCAGTATTTTTCTTTTTCTTTCTGGCTTATTTGCTCTAGCATGATTCCTTCTAGCTCCATCCATACTGCCACAAATGCTTTAGGTTTGTCCTTTTTGATTGCTAAATACTATTCCATTATGCAAACATACCACAACTTTATAATCCATTCATCTTTTTGGGGGCAATTGGGTTGTTTCTGTATCCTGGCTATTATAAATAATGCCACAATAAACACAGGAGTGTAAATTGTCTGTTTTGCTTAATTCTATTCTTTTATGAACTGCTTAGTTTACTGTTTGAGATAGTCATTACTTTCTTATGGGCTTAAAAAACAACCCTATATATTACAGATACAATATTTCTATACTGTAGATATATTTATTTATACACTGGTTGCAACTGATTTTTTAATTTCCTTTGGACAGGTTTTATTTAAAATTTAGTTTGTTAAATGAGATTAAAACCTAACTCAGTTTTTAAAAAGTCAATCTTAACAGCACCTCAAATTTAAAAAAGAATCATTTTTGTAATTATCTGAAATTCCATTATTTTCTGCCAATGCAATTTTTTACATAGTATGTATGAGTATTTGTTTCTGGGCCTTATATTCTGCTCCATTACACATTTATATTTGACTATTACCTCAGTCTTAGTTATTTTTTTTCCTTATAAACATTATAGAGAGCAGTATAGGGTATCTTGCTTTTTCTTTTTTTCAAAAATTTCTTAGTTATTCTTGAAGTCTTTTACTCTTTTCTGTAAACTTCAGAATCAATTTTTGAAGTTGAAAAAAATCAATTAGTTTTATTCTATATAGAAATGTGCAGCCACTACCACTTTGTATTTTCAGAATGTTTTCATCATGTCCCAAACAACCCCTATTCCTTTTAGGGGGTCTCCCTCCTTTCTACAGTTTCTGGTACCCACTAATCTGCTTTGATTATTCTGAATTAAATGAAATGATACAGTAATCAACCTTTTGTATCTGGCTATTTTCAATCAGTATACTGTCTTCAAGGCTCACCTATGTTATAGCATGTATCAGGAACTTCCTTTCATTTTTATGGCCAAATAAAAATTACTCAATTCTATTTATCCATTAGTGAGATGATAGACATGTGGATTGTTACTGGTTTATGGCTATTATGAATAATGCTGCTACAAGTATTCTTGTATAAGTTATCATATGACCTTATGTTTTTAATTCATGGGTATACTTAGGAGTAGAATTACAGGGCCATAAGTAGAAATTATGTTTAATTTTTGAGGAAATGCCAAACTTTCCCACAGTGGTAGCACCATTTCTAATTCTAAACAATAATGCATAAGGGTTCCAATTTCTCCTCATTTAGCTCTAGGGTCTTTATTATTCTAGTCATCACAGCTATTATGAAAAAGTATCCACTGTGGTTTTGATTTGCTGTATCACAGTGGCTAATAAGGTTGACCATCTTTTCATGTTCTACTGACCATGTGTATATATATATTTTTTGAGCAATGATCCTATTGCTTTCTCAGATGACAAACCATATCAACTTTTAATTGGGCAGTAGTAACAAACTCTGTTTAATTTTGTCTTTTCCTCATACCCCAAGCGATAAAATAACTTAAAATTTACTTAAACATGTAAATTTATAGACACACAAACATCTTGGGTCTATAGGTATTAAAACAGAAAATTAAAATGTCTTGTAATTCCAGTCTATACCAGTTAAATATGCTTTATTTTTTAACCCTTTCTTTCTGATTAGAAAAAAATAATATGTACATATTACAGGAAAAACAAGAAAATGTATCTTTAGTAGCACTGTGGATGTATTAAGTATCTGTTGAGCATTTACTATATGTTAAGCACTGTTCCAAACACATTAAAATCTTTCAGAACTAGTAATAAGTAAATACTTTTATTAGGCCAGCTCCCATTTAATTTTATATCCTTAAACTGACTGATAATACTTTTCTTGACTATACATCTATACATCAAGTAATCTTCTAAATACAACTTTTAGTATATATATTTGTTAAAAAAATCTCAATTTTTTAAAGATCTCAATTTTTGATGGATTATAATAAATATAAGCCTTTGGTTGATCTAGTCAGTTTCTAGGATTTCACTATTATAAACAGTGTGAAAATCATTTTTTTCCTGAATTTTCCCATTTAATTCATATCAATCAATGAAGCAAGAATTATCTCCATTTTATGAATAAGAAACTTATGAATAAGAAAACTCTTGGTAGAGAGGGTAAGAAACTTCAAGTCCACAGAGCAAGATGGTAATAGAATAAGGATTCAAATTAAGTCTTTATGACCATTATGTAAAACTTTTAATTGTTATACCATGCTGCATTTCTAATTTTTTCTTTCGAATTAATTTCTAGAAACAGGACTGCTAGATGAAAGTAACACACCTATTTTTGGCTAAGGTCTGGTAAATGCTGCCATGTTGTTTTTCAGTAAGGTTGTACCAATTTCTGTAACTGGTTTTTCATACTTTATCAGTACAAGATACCAGCACTTAAAAAAATCATTTCAAATAACTATTAGAAAAAAAAAATCAGTAAAATGACATGCTATAAAACCAATATACAAAAATCAATTACATTTCTAGATGCAAATAAGAAACTAGAAGAGCAAGAAATTAAGAAAATAATTCCATTTACAGTTGCATCCAAAGGAATTAGTTACCTAGGAATAAATTTAACAATGGAGGGAAAAGAATTGTACATTGAAAACTTTAGGATATTGTCAAAATAAATAAAAGACAACAAAAAGAATGGAACATTGCAAGCTCCAGAACAGAAAAAATTACATTGTCAAAATGCCCACCTTACCCAAAACAATATAGAGTCAATGTAATCCCTATCAAAATTTGAATGGCATTCTTCAAGTAAATAAACATGACTGAAATTTGTATGGAACCACAAAAACACCCTGAAGAGTCAAACCAATCCCAACAAAAAGAAAGAACAAAGAAATCACATTTCAAGATTTCAAACTATACCACAAAGTTATATCAACACACTGGAGCAAAAACAAAGAGATCAAGGGAACAGAACTGAGAACCCAAAAACAAACCCACATTTAGAGGTACAGTTAATATTTGACAAAGGAGTCAGGAGCATACAACGGAGGAAGGAAAGTTTCTTCAATAAATGGTATAAGAAAAACTAGGCAGCTATAAGCAAAATGATATAACTAGAAGCCTGTTTTCACAGCATAATGAAATATTAATTCAAGATGGATTAAAGACTTGAATGTAAGATCAGAAACCATATAAATAAATAAAAGAATATATAGGCAAAATATTCCACAACACTGGCTTTAGGGGTGTCTCTGAGGATCTCAAAAGCCAGGGAACAAAAGCAAAAATAAATAAATGGGAATATGTCAAATTAAAAACCTTCTGCACAACAAAAGAAAATTGTTAAGATAAAAAGACACTCTTGTCTGAACGGCAGAAAATATTTTCCTACCATACATGTCCAAAGAACTCATTACAAGAGAAAATAAATAACCCATTCAAAAATGGGAAGATCTAAATTGATACATTTCCAAAGAAGACATACAGATGACTAGCAGGAACATGAAAATTATCTCACTTATTCTAAGGGAAATACAAATCAAAGCTACAGTAAGATATCACCTCATACCCACAAGAATAGTTCATATCAGAAAGATGAGAAACAAGTGGTAACAGGAAGAACCGTGAGTTCCTCCAAGGGCAGGTTGACCTTGTGGACAATAAAGGGCTATCATGTTTACCACTGAATGGTCTCAAGTAACTAAGAATTTTACTTTGACCAATTGCTGCTGATTTTATGGGAAGCCACTTTAAAAGGTAAACATCAATGGAGTGATTCCAATATGTCAGATCACCTGAACTGCCTTTCTCTTTTATCTTCAACTCTCCCTGTGCATCTTGTCTCCTTCCTAATTATGATAGTACCAAGTTGTGGAGATGAAATGACTCATATGAAGTACTCTACACAACCCATGAGATAACGTATCCTCATTCTTTTAGAGTCCTGACAATATAAAATCCCTCCCTTTAACAGCTGTTTCCAAAGAGTCCAAAGAAGTAACCTCTTTGTCTATATGCAACCCCCAGTAAATTGAATAGTGTTCCGGAATGCAGTTTTTCATGAATAAATTGCACTGAGTGACAAAGCAAACTGGGAGTCAGTTTCACCTAAACTTTCTGCATAAGGAATGTGAAAAAGTTGTTCCTGAAAACTATAAAATAGTATTGATAAAAACCGAAAAAGGCACAAAGAAGTGGAAAGACATTGCATTCTCGTGGATTAAAGTGGTCATAATACATGAAGCAAAAAACAGATTAAATGCAATTTATATTTAGATCCTATTGGAATTAAAAATAGCTTTTAACAAATCCTAAAATTTGGATGTAACTACAAAAGACCTCAAAGAGCCAAGCAGTCTTGAGGAAAAAGAACAAAAATGGAGTTATGTACCCTGACTTCAAACTATACTACAAGCTATAGTAATCAAAACAGGATGATACTGAAATAAAAACTAGCACACAGGGCAATAGGGCAACACAGAATAAAACCATACATATATGGGGTAACTAAATCCTGACAAAAGAGCTAAGAGTAATAGGAAAGTCCCTTCCCAAATGGCACTGGTAAAACTGAACAGCAACATGTGGAAAATGAAATTAGGACACAATCTTACCCATTTACTAAAATCAACACAAAATGTAGTATAGACTTAAAATATAGTATCTGAAAACATAAAACAAAGGAAAAAAGTTCATTGACATCAATCTTTGGTATGTTTTTGTGGCCTCATCTGTGTGAATGAAACAAAAAACAATATGAACAGTTAGCACTATATCAAACTAAAAAGCTTCTATACAGTAAAAGAAACCTTCTTTAAATGAAAAGTCAGCTTACTGAATGGGAGAAGATATTTGCAAACCGTATTATCAGACAATATCAGTATCTTTATTCTTTACCTAGAATAAACAACATGTACAACTCAACAACAAAAATACAACCCAATTAGAAAATGGGCAGAGGATCTATGTAGGCACTTCACCAAAGCTATACAGATGGCCAACAAGCACATGATAAAAATTTGGTACATTATTGATCAACAGGGAAATACAAACCAAAACCACAATGAAACCCCATCTCACAATGATTAAACTGATCATCATTAAATGTCAAGAAAATGAAAGCTGGTGAGGATGTGATAAAAAGGAACCCTGAAGTACTGCTAGTGGGAATGTATAACCATTATGAAAACAATATGGAGGTTTCACAAAAAACTAAAAATAGAATGTCCTAGTAATCCCATTTCTGGGTAGTTACTGGAAGAACATGAGAACATTAACTTGAGAAGACATGATCATTGTAACAACATTAAAAACCAAGATATGGAAATAATCCAAGTGCCAAATTATAGATTAATGTAGATAAATGAGATACGGGATATTACTTAGCCATAAAAAAGACTACAGATTGCCATTTGCGACAACATAGAAGACATTGAGAAGATTATATTAAGAGAAGTCAAAAGAGAGAGACATTAGATGATTTTACTCATTTGTGGAACATTAAGCAAACCTATATAAAAACAAATTCAGACTGACAAAAGAAGCAGTGATATCCAGAAGGGACGGGATGGGGAGTGAATGGGTAGAAGATATCAGTGGGTTGGTGGTATACAGTGACTGGATAGTTGGTGGTGGAACAATATCTGTAGAACAGTATTGTAAACTAATGTTATCCTCCCCCCCCCCAAAAAAAAGCTGTAACATGTAAGTAGGCACACCAGGATACCTTGTTTTCATTTCAATGAGTAAGTAATAAAATTAGAGTCAAGTCTAAGTCATTAAAATTCTTTAGAAACTTCCATCTCCTCATTTCTAACCTAGAAGGATTACACTGAGAGTTTCTGACCTGGTTCTACATACAAAAAGTCCCATGAGCCAGTGAAAAATAATGATCTCTAAACCATATTCTCATTTTGATTTAAGGTCTGAGGTGGGACTCAGGAATCCTCAGGTGATTTATTCAGGTTTGAGAATAGATGGGGTATGAGAATGAGTGGTTTGGTGGAGAGTGAAAGAAAAAACCCCAACAATGTAAGAAGCAATGTATTTTCAAAAATAAATGCAGTCTAATATCATCCTGAACTATTCGGTAAATACGATTTATTTCTATTTGGTTAACAAATATTGGTAACCAAACAGAAATCTTAACAGAGTTAACAGGAAAAAAAATTTACTTGTTTGCTTGTTTTTAATAATTTAAATAAACATTCCCTCCTTCAAAGCAGAGACCTGAGAGCCAGAATGAGTAATATTTATTAATTCACAAGCTGATTTTTGAAAAAATTAAAATCTTCTGAACTTTTTTTTATTACTGTTTTTGAGGTGAAGTTGTGATTAGTGGATTAAGAAAAAGAATTTTGGCTACATCTAGGATGAAATCTTATGTTGTTTGCCCAGGAAAGAAGACTGAAAAAGCAGCCATCGGATTTCGTACAATGAGTCATATAACCAAAGACTACCAAGAAAGAGTAATTTCAATTCTAAGGCTTAATAATCTCTTCTTTGATTCAGGGCAAAATTAGTAGTGCTCAGTATTCCTTATTGCTTAAGCCTGCTTTTGTTCTACCAACACATAAGCCTTAAGAGACTTAAAACCACACAGGTGAGGAATGCAAACTTTTTTTTAATTGCCAGGATTTCCCTGAAGGTATCAGTTGTCTTCATTCTCTTCAGACTGCCAATAAGCCATTAGCTGCTCTATTTTCCTCCGTTAGTGCTCCTCTTAGGAGGAACTATTACAAGAGTTAGAAAGCAAAGAGTCTGCCTAGGGAGATATAATGATAGTCCTACCTTGCTGTCTAGCTTGGCAAGGTGTTGCAAGACCCAGATGCGATGGGACCAAGCATTGTAATTGCTTGGATATCTCCCTGCTGCTTCACCACAGACCTCCATCTCTTCTCGTATTAGTCGCTGTGTCCTCTCTGCAGGAATTGTTCCCAAGTTTCCTTTGGTCACAAAGGAAGGTAAGGAGGTTTCCTGAATTAGTTGCTGTAGCACCCATCGTCTATTCAAAGTGGCATATGGTAAAGACAATGAAAAAAGAAGATGAACCAGAGAGGAAAGTAATCAGTTTTCTTTGTTCTGAACATCATTTCTATTACAAATAATGCAACATAGTCCCTTTCAATAAACCAAGTTTTCCATTTTTATGGGGTAGAGATTATTTTTTTGTTGAATCACTGAATAACCAAATTTAGCACTATGAATAATGGCAAGCAGAGGACAAAGAGGATGGAAAAACCTTAAAAATACTGAAATCTGTCAGGGAAAATGCCATCAGTTCTAAACTGACAACTATAAAACATCATTTGGTCAGGAAATAAAGGCAAATGGCAGGGGGAGAGTTTGTGTGTGTTGCAGAAAATATATCAATGGCTAGTAATTACTAGAATACTCATAGTTCATAGCTACTTATATGTTTATGTTTCGCCTTACGCATATTTGCAAATTTGCAAACAAGAAGCTGCATTACAACAGCTTTCATTAAACAAAATTTCAGTATTTCTGCACAGAATCTGGAAGGAAACAAATACAACTAGTTAAAACATCATGGAGATTTTAAAATGTCTTTACCCACGGAGTTTCTCCCCTTGTCTATTTAAGATTTTCATTAGCATAGTTTTAAATAAAAGCACCAAAAAAGTGCCCCTAACCACTTAATGTCTTTACTTTCCACGAATATTTTCTCATAAGAAAGCATTCTTTTAAAGTAAAAATTTTCAACCCTACAGTACAGGAAATCAAATAAGAAAACTCATATTGTCAATTTCAATTAACAACATTTTATTTAACAAAAGCCTGCTTAGATAGGCCAGAAAATTGATAAATACATATGCAATAAATCTCTTTTCCTGTCATCACATAGTACTTCTCTAAAGCTTGCTATAGCAAGCTCTGGTAAAAGAAAATCCAACTGACTATATGGCTTGGAAGTAGCTGACTTTCAATGCTAGTCAAAGGCAAGAATTACAGCAAAGATATCTTGAACTAACTGGCTTTAAGATCCTAAAAATGCTCAGTTGTTTTAAAAATTTATAAGTGGTTTAATGAACCGAGAACAGAGTTCTTCAAGGAATTTCACCTTGGACAACAATAGTAAACCCATACCATCTCATTCCAGTCAAACCAGAATAAAAAACAAGGGATCCAAAAGGAAGACACTTCCAGGCAGCCTAGATTTTAAGAGTTCTTAAGTGCATTTTGGCTGAGGGCTTTGACCTAAAAAATATTCTTTGCACATATGGTCTTAGCAATATTAGTTCAACCCATGCACCAATCACCTCAGTTATTCCTAAATTTCTTATTTGGTTAATTTTAATTGGCTAATTTAACCACCACCATCTTTATAAGGAGCATATCTGAGTGCATTATAAAATCCAAATTGCTCACTCTAAGTGAATATCTAAATGCAATCTTCATGACAGTTTTCTGTTAACAGTAGTAGCTAAAATCTCATGTAAATTCAACCAAATTTTGAATTAGGTACATGATTATTCCCATTTCACAAATGGGAAAACTGAGGCTTGAAGAAGCCAAATAATTTCCAAAGTCCACAGAGAAAGCTTTGGATGATTTAAGTACAGGTAAATTAACTTTAGAACTCATGCTATGAAACAATATATGACCTTCTTTACATTGTGTGTTATTTTACTCCAGTCATTCAGAATCCTAACAAACCTATGGTGTAAATTAACCACACCTGTGAATCCATGTTTCTGGACTCTTTGGAAATTTAGTTAAGGCCAGTTTTCCCAGATGTAAGTCCTTAATTGGGTTTAAGGTGCCAGAGAGGATCAGCTCTTTTCTGAAAAAGAAAAAAAAGAACCATTACTATATCTTTATATCTAAATACACTGCATGGCTATAAATACATACTTCACTGTGAATTTCCTAGTATTAAAATAGCCCATAAATGTCACACAGTAATCAAGAATGTATTCTCATAATATCAAAATAACCACTATGCAGAAAAAGCAACTCTTAAATCAACAGTGTAATGTTAGTTAGCTACTTGGAGGAGGACAAAAATGTTCCTGGTTTATCTCATTCCCAAAACTTAGGAGATTTGTTGGGGGTCTACTAACCAGTAAAGAATCGCTCTAGTTTCCTAAGTAGGACTTCATATGGTCTAGTTCATTACAAGAAAATACATATCCAGCAACAAACACAGTTATGATTGAGATGGAAGGGAAAAAAACATTCCTTCAATGACTAGTCTAAACAAAACCACAATTTTTATTTTTTAATTTTCCCTCCTATATTTCCAATACAATTTATAATCTGCTCATAGCCCCCATCTCTAGATATCTTAAAAATAAGCAGTCTAAATAGCTACAAATTTTCATTCAGTGGGTATCCAAAATTTTAATAAAACTCTTGTGATTTACACAGATTACGGATTTCAATTCTCACAGGAATCCTGGATTATCGCAAACCATATGAAACTAGTGATACTCAGCTATTTTTTTCTTAAATAAAGCTTTAATTTTAGAATCAATTACATTTATGGAAAAGTTATAAGGAGAATTCCTGGGCACTTTGTATCGATTTCCCTTATTGTTAAAATATTATTTCCATTCACTTGTTACAATTGAATAACCATTATCAACAGATTATTGGAAGTTCCTATTCTATTCAGAATTTCTTAGTTTTTAGCAAATATCCCTTTTATATCCCAGCGCCCTATCTAGGATATCAGATTACATTTGGTTATTGTAGCTCCATGGGAGTTCTCTCCAGTACATCTTATTGTTGATGCCCTTGATAGTTTCTGAGGAGTACCAATCAGGGTTTTACACAATGTTTTTGTCCTAATTAGACTGTGATTATGAGTTCTGAGGAGCAAGATACAACTAAGATAAAGTGGCACTTTCATCACATTATAGTATGGAAACAACTGGCATGACTATCACTGTTGATGTTGACCCTGACTACCTGGCTGAGATAACAGACATCAAGTTTCTTTATTGTCACACTTTAAGGAGAACTTATACTCCATCTCACCGGTGGTTATCTACATGTATTATTTGGGATTTTTCCATATGGGAGATTTTTCTACTGTTTCCTAGCTCTTTACTTGATGATTTAATTATTTCAATATGAGATTATGGATATCCAATTTACACTCTGGGATATAATCCCACTACTCTGTAACTTATCTTAGTGCTCAAATTGTTCCAGCTTTGGCCATCAGAAGCTCTTTTAGTTATTCCTGTGTTTCTCTGACATACCTCTATCATGCTGTTTTTGAGTACTCTATTATTTTGACGCCAGAATGTTCCATGCTCATTTAGTAAATTTCCTGACCTAGTTTTAAAATCATTCATTTCTCCAAGAAGTCTAGTTTCATTTATTAGTGAATAATGTTAAAAACATAAGACTTGGGTGCTGAGAATCAATCATTTCTGACCTATACAAACAAAAATGCCATATGGCTCAATCTAATACTATCTCAACATTACAGATGAGAAAACTGAAGCACAGATATATTCAGTAATTGGCTCAAGGTCTCTGAGTACAAAGTGCACTAAATAAAGTTTTTAAAGTTAAAAAGTACTTAAATCTCCTATGAGTAAAGAGACATCAAATCAAATCTGCTGTGAGTAAAAGACATAAACCTCTGGGCTTGAAATCAGGTATTCCAGCTGTTCTAAGATACTTTGTTTAGTCTAAGTCCACACACTGATGGAAAAATAGGACATTATAATAAATATTTTCATCAAGTAATTTGCCAATTTTCAAAGCAAATTGAAAGTGAAAAAAAAGGGTTTTGTTTTTTTTTTTAAATAACCAGCTGGGTTTTTAAGTTATAAGTTAGATGTATCATTTTATTATAAACATAGGAAATGATCTTAAAAACAAATTCATGCCCCAGTTTTTGTCTTAAGACTACAATACATATAAATTGAACTACTTATCTATAGTGTGATCTCTTAGCAGTTTATAAGAGTCAAAAATCATTGTTTCCTAGAGTTACTACAGAAGAAATATACTAACAAAGTATTCAGTATTTGGCATGCAAGTAATCTTACAGGATTAAATCAGTTTACTTTCTAAGCTTATTGCATTTTTGTTCAAAACGTATTCCTATACCTTAACATGTAAACTGATCTTATTAGTACAAATTAAAATTTACTAGAATACATATTCAAAATGGCATCAAAATTTCCTTTCTACTTATCTAACACAAACCTTTACTACTCTCTTAATTAGAATAATTTTCAACATTAACTGCTATTAATATCATTGAAGCTGCATTTATGAAACAATTTCCACTCATAAGACCAAATAATATATAGTAAAAAGCTCCAAGGGATTCATTAAAAAAAAAAAAATCACCTAATTCAATTTTTTTTTTCCACAAAGACACTAATACTACTAAGAAGTTAATGGTTTTGCCCAAAGTCAACAGCTAGTTAATTGATTACACAGGCTTAAATTCTATTGATCTTAAGACTAGGTTCTTTCTTCTCCACTACATTTTAAATATGTGTGTTTACACACACAGACACACGCATTTTTCCCCCCTTGGTAATGATGAGGTATATGAGATGATGAATAAAAATGGTACTTTTACTCTCATTTTAATATTCTCATTTTTATTAAACTGAATTTAATTATTTCCTGTGTCCAGCTTGTAAAATATCTATCATGTCCCAGGCACTAGGTGGTAGGGAAACAAAGAAAAAAGACATGTCTCTATCCTTAAGAACGCTCACAGTTATAAGTGCATAGTACCTTCCTAAAGTCTCCTTTGCTGATTCTTCCTCATTTCGCAAACTCTAGAACAGCGCTGCCCAATAGAAATGTCAGTCACAAACTGAGCCAAATATGTAATTTAAAATTTTCCAAAATGTGTATTAAATAGTATACTTTATTTAACTGAATATATCCAAAATACTATAAATCACATGTAATCAATATAAAAATTGAAATAAGGTATTTACTTTTCATTGTACTTTCCATTTTGAAATCTCATGTATAGTTTACAATTAGCGCACAGCCCTCATGGGCTCAGCAGTCAAGTGTGACTTTTGGCTAGTATGTTGGACTGTACAAACTGTCCCAGTGCTCAGTCTTCAGACTGATTTTTCTGTCTATTCTCACTCCTTTGGAGATCTCAAATAATCTCATGGTTCTAAATTCTATCCATATTCTAGTGGTTCTGAAGTTTATAACTGATCCAAACCTCTCACATGAACTTTATACTCACACACAGCTACTTGTACATGAACTTAGCATGCTCCAAACTAAACTCTTGAACTCCAGGCAACACCCCACCTAAACTTCCTCCTCTTCTAAATGAAAGTGGGTAAAAAGAGATTTTCTGACTTTATTTAACTGTTTACCCCTATCCACCTGCTTCTCTCTCCAAAGCAGGCTACAAACAGTACTTAACTGCAATTACCTTTAACCTTAACTGGATACTCTTATTTGCCTGCTACTCTCTACAAAGCAGGCTACACACTCTTCATTAGCATTTTCACTGATCACCTTTACCATTGATATGCAAAAGCCAGCCA
>PVHY01001490.1:0-13545 GCA_004024945.1 Uropsilus gracilis
AAAGAAATCACATTAGCAGAAACAAGTTAAAAAGATAAAGACAGACACCAAATGGTTACAACTCGGGGTGGGGGGGCGGGACAGAGGGGGAATGGTCAGGGAGGGTGGGGGGGGTGAATCCCGGTAAAATAAATAAATAAATAAATAAAGAAAAAAAAAATGAAAGGTGACATTGACAAAATATTCCTGACACAAAATCTGATATTTATAACCAAAATATATATAAATAATTCCTATAAACCCACACTAAAAAAGCATATAACCAAATAAAATTGAGCAAAAAGCTTACACATCATAAGAAAGTACAACAATGTATATAAGCAAAAGAAAAGATATTCAGAATTATTAGCTACCAACAAAGATTTAAGCAAAATCAGCATGAGATACCACTATGCAACCATTACATAGCAAAAGAGAAACAAATAAAAACCTAACCATGCCAAGTGATGGTAGGATGAAGAACAGAGGGAATTGTCACACAGATAGGCAGAGCTAATGACAGTATGGGAAAATTTTGGTAATTTCCAAAAGAAAAAAAGAGACATGCATCTCTACAACCCAGCAATTCTAGTCCATGTATTTCGTCAAAAGAAATTAAGATACATGTCTCTGAAAAGATGTGTAGCTAGTTGCTTTATTCATAATAACCAAATAATTATAATAACTGCATGCATTAACATTATCAAATGTTGATATAGACTAGAATAGATTTCATGAGGAATTTTACTCACCAGCACATGGATGAACCTCAGAATCATATCATAATGAAGAAACAGGTAAAACAGGAGTCCATAATAGTTGATTTTACTTTCAAGAAGTTCTAGATCAGGCAGAACTAAATGATACTGTTTGAAAGAAACAGCAATTGACTTCAGTTAAGGGGGTGGCTAAAAGAATTGGTAAGAATTTCAGGAAGCGATGAGCACAAAAAATCAAGACAATAGTTCACAGGTGATATGGTAGAGGAAAACCCTAGGGAATACAGTGATGTAAAATAGATAAAAGTGTGTGTGTGTATATTTGTATGTGTGTGTGTGTATAAACAACAAAAAAAAAAGAATTGGTAAGGAAATTTTCTAGGGTAGTGGAAATGTTCATATTGATGATATAGTGATTGCACAAGCATACACAGGTGTACACAGGTGTGCATAGGTGTCAAAATCCACTGAACTATATGCTTATATTAATATATTTCTTTTATTTTATTCAGAGTCTTAAATGTTATATGTGAATTAACATATAATTCGTATTATAAATAAACATAATTTACAATGGAGAAAAATTAACATTAAATGTAAATTACTGAAAACTGTTGCCCCTGCTATATTCTCTGTATCGAATGAAAAATGCATGTAATAGCTTAAGAACAGGATGTTTAACCCCTGAAGAGTACAGATATTTTGATGATCAGGAAAGAGGACAGTGTTTTCAATTCATTTACATGTTGCATTTCTACCATAGGCCATTAGCATATACTGTTATTTGTTTGTCAGCAGCAACTACAGAACCCTTCAGGTTTGCTGTATCCATTATATATTCCTGAGAAGAACAAATCTCTACTTAGTTTTACACTGTCAAAAAACCAAACCTTGAATTGCACACCTGACTTCTCACCGTCCATCAATCCTCTTTCTTTTCTCCACAAGTGACAAGTTAGCTCTTCTGATTCTATTCTTAGTATTTAATGTCATAATTATAGGTGTCTCTAAGAATATTTCACTCTACTAACTCTACATTCCATAACATGCTTGTTTGAAAAAGGAACTTTTTAAGTAAGTAAGTAAATAAATAAATAACAGATACATAAATAATAAATACCTCCTTCCACTCACAAGAAAATCAGTTACAAGTTTTTAAGAGGACCTCTCATTGGCAATGACCTAATTCTAGAATCATCTAATCCCCAAGCTTTCTTCCCACAATGAATATTAATTGCAAAGCAATATAATTGATTAATTATGAGATAAATCTCAGCTATGATGACTTTCAAGTTTTGATTATTAATTTTCCCTAGATATAACTTCCTATTTTTATTTAATTTCTAGTCAAAATCACTTTTCATATGAAAAAAAATGTTCATTTTCACTCATAATTGAATAATTATGGCAAATGCAACCATGATCAGCTATTCTCACATAAGCACTGGATTAAGTAGGATGAACTGAAGAATGGGGATATGGAACCTAGTCTAGTGATGGCTGCATCACATAGTAGTGATTCAGGGCCAATTTATAATCTCCAATCTCAGTTTCTCCTAATGCAACTTGAAGAAATTGAACTAAATATTGGCTGAGGTATCTTATCTCATTCCCATCCCCAAGTAAAAACCTTGGCTGACTATGAAAACTCTGGAATGGAATTATTTTATTTCAATTCTTTTTTTATTAATTAAAATTTTTTCTTACATCACTATAATCCCTATAGTTCTCCCACCACCATATCACCTGTAACTGTCATCACATTCCTGTGTTCATCCCTTCCCTCTCCCCTCTCTGTTGTACACTTCAGTTTCATCATCAGCTTGACTTTTTCTTTACCTAGTGTTTGGCTTCTCTATATTTCATATATAAATGAGACCATCAGTGTTTATCTTTTTCCTTATGACTAATTTTGGCTAGTGTAATGTCAACTCTTACAAGGAGGAAAACATCTAAGATTTGGAGGGTTGGGAAGGAGATGAAGCACCCATTCACCACACCCTCTACTGCACTGCTTACCTTGACTCTGCCTCTAGCTGCATTGATCACACTCTGCCATTCTGGGAGAGGGGTCTGTAATGCTTGCTAGTCTAGTACAGGCACTTAACCCAGAGCTTAGTACCATATGAGAAATACACATCTGAATCAACTCTAACTCATTAAATATTTACCTGAATAGGGGAAGACACATCTATTAAAAGCAGACATCATATCTGCCCACTTCTTGCTATACCCTAATGGCTGGAGTATGCACAGTGTCTACAGGTATTCAATTGATATATAGGGGAAAATGATTGAAAAGGCTGTCATTTTCACAGAAGTGTTTGCACGAGAGCAAGGGTTGGAGTTTAAAATGCCTTCAGAGAATGGTTTTAATAGCTAAATCAAGAGCAATCCCAGCTAACATGGGATTTAAGAGTCCTGGAAAGGTTTTGAAATTGTCCTTGGGTGGAATCCCAACTAGGCACATTTGAGATAAGATGACAAGTACAGTGATGACTATGGCAAAAACATAAGTCGCGTCAAAAACTGACAGGGGACCCCAATGGATATGGCTTGACCTTTGCTTATTTACATCAGGTTCAGATAAAGCAGAAGTTAATGGTAAAGACTACTTACCATTGTGGAACAAAGTGTAGAAGCAAAAATGAAGAATTTTCTCCCCGTTAAAAAGGAATATCCTGTTGCAATATGGGTCTCCACTTCTTAATTTTTGCTGTATGTATTCCCAGTATCTTTTATTTTAGAGCAACTATGTTGCTAGGCAAAACACAGGGGAATTCTAGTCCTGTGCTAAGTTAAGTGCAAGTTCTTCAGCAAACCAGTTGGTATTCCAAGCTTTGGTTTCATCATCAAATGTATGCAAGCTCTATTACAATTTAGTGTGAATGAGCTGATAGCCATTATCATCACTATTTGTAAAAAAAAAAAAGCAAGATCCAACTATGTGCTATCTGGAAGAAACCCATTTTAAATATTGACATGTTTAAAAGGGTTAGAAATTAAAAGTGAAAGAATGAAAAATGTAAAACTTAGTCAAATGCAGAAAATGACAGATGGTCTAAGCAGTCTTGGAAAGACAAGGTTGATCCTGGTTCACGAGCAATAGACACAGGCACTCAGGGCCTGGGGGCTTCTTCTACCATCTTTTCCACAACTGCACTCCACCTGTGGAATTTACTAGTTCTGCCTTTTGTTTCTCACAACATTTATTGCAAGCTTAGTCTTCTAAGCCTCTTAGAGGGATTAACTAATTAAACTTCAACACAATCCTACAAACCAGGAAATAGAGAAACACAAAGTTTAAGTAACTTGCCCCAGTTAATACAGATGTAAGCAGTAACACTGGGATTCCTAGTTTTACCCCCCAGAAAGATGCTAGAATTCATTCTCTTGCTCCAATTTGGAAAATTGTAGAACAAAACCCCTACCTGGCTTGGTCATGTCCCCTCAGCTACCTTCTCTCCCTTTCCCAGCTCTGTTCTCTGAGAACAAGAAGGCTCCCACTAAAGCAATGTGCTTAGAACAGAAAAGAGAACATTCTCTATAAGGTAAAGGAGAGCTGGATGGAAAAGCAGTACCTGTCTGTCACAGGGTTATCACAAGATAAATCAGCCATAAAAAGACCAAAAAAATGGAAAAATATTCCATGTTCATGAACTGGAAAAATTGACATTGTTAAAATAGCCATATTATCTAAAACAATATACAGATTCAGGGCAACTCTATCAAAATTCCCATGGCATTTTCCCCAGAAATAGAACAAAAAAGCTATAAAAATTTATTTGTAACAATGAAAGACCCTTAGTTAAGTAATACTAGGAAAAATCTGCAAAAATGCAGATCTCAAATTTTCCAATTTCAAACTACATAAAAAACCAGTGATAATGAAAATAGCATAGTAATGGAATAAAAAGACACAGATCAATGAAACAGAATTGATAGCTTATAAGTAAATCTACACATATATAAACAAAAAATTTATGACAGTGGAGCCAATAACATACAACAGAGCAAGGAAAGTTCCTTCAATAAATGGTGTCTAGAAAGTTAGACAGTCTCATGCAAAAGATGATTATTTAACACAATTGAATAGATGATTATTTAACACAATTCACACAAAAAAACTCATAATGGGTTAAAAACCTGAAGCCATAAATTATGTGTAAGAAAATGTGGGCAGTATGTTCCTTAGAGAAGTCTTTAGGTGTTCATTTTCACTGTCAAGGACACAAGCAAAAATAAACAAATGGGACTATATCAAGTTCAACAGCTTATTCACAGCAAAGGGAACTTTTACCAAAATGAAAAGGTATTGTAATGAATGGAAGAAGATATTTGCACATCATCTTTCCAAAAAAGGGGATAACATTCAAATTATATAAAGAACTCAACAACAAGAAACAAACCAATAAAATGAGGACAGAGAATTTATATAGATGCTTCTCCAGAGAAGACATACAAGTGACATGGACAAAGGAAAAAACTTTTATCATCTGTTATTATCAGGGAAATAAACAAGGATGTGAAACTTCATGCTTATGAGAATAACTATTTATCCAAAAGAGAGAAAACAACAAATGTGGAAGAAAGTGTGGGAAGAAAGGAATACTTGTAGGCTATAGACAGAAATGTAAATTGAATTGACACATCATTTTTGAAAACAGTATGGGGATTCCTCACAATAAAAAAAATAGAAATTTCATAAAATTTATTTACCAAATGAATATGAAAACAGTGACTTAAAGAAGGTCATGCATCCCCATATTAATTGTAGCAATATTCATGAGTTGAAAACAATCAACATGACACTATTCAGCTGTTATAAAGATGAAATCTTGTCCTGTATAACAATATGAGTGAACCTAGAAGGTGTTATGCTCAGTGAAATAAGTCAGACAAAAGGAAACACTAGATGATTTCTCTGTATGTGGAAGATAAACAAAACTAATGAGCAAATAATGCAAAAACAAACTCTTAGATTTTAAGAACATAGTGGCACTGGAGGATAAGGGGGAAGCAGGTGCATAAATCTGGTAAGAGGGGTCATTTGTACAGTGAAAGATGGAAACTAGATTTTTTAGCAGTGAAAATAATGCTGTATATAGTTGGTTTAAAATACTGTGTTCCTGAAACTATTTATTATAAACCAATGCTACATTTTTTAAAAAGTCAAACACATCAAATGACAAATGCCTTTTGAGCATTTGTCAAGTGCCTTTTTGAGTCATTCAGTTTCCAAAGAATAATATCTATCCCTTTAATTTTCTTCTTTTCAACAGCAAATTTCATTATGTTTTATATTTTTTACCTCATAGATATGAGAAAGGGAATATATATATAAATGTATACAAATTACTGATAATATATAATATTTTTTCTAAACCTATAAAAAAGACAAATTTATATTTCTTCAGTTTTTATACCTTGTTAGAATATCTTCTAGGGCTTTGCTATTTGTTATTTGACCACCATCTGACAGACCTGTGATGGAAAGGACAATGATGCCCTTTCATTTGTAGATTTCATTGTACAATTACCCATATTTGTCTATCAATTGTAGGTCACAGAAATGATTACTGCTTAGAGGTCAGCAACAAAAAGATGAGCTATGTTAGTAGTCTATTAGGAAAAGATTTGATATATGTTAATAACTCACTAGAGAAGTTACCCCAGAGGTTTTAAGACTTTGTATCTAATTTAGTAAAGTCATTTAAGCATTTCAACTGAATATATAAACTCCTACTTCTCAAATATCTCCTGAAGTGCTTCTTTGTCTTACTGTTGATTCATCCACTTGTCAGTTAAATCAAACTATCAAACTTTAGAACTTTCTATGCTATGTATCTGCTTGAATTTTGTCTTAATATATGAAAGGTGCATGCATCTTCTGACCTACATAAAAATGAGAATGATGTTTGGGCACTTAACTTCCCTCAGCTGGAGGAACTGCTGGCAAGTCCAGTAATGGACATTTTGCCAGCACAGCTACTTTTCCTTCTGACAGAGGGTTACCTGTGGCCCAGAAGCACAGTGGCAAGAACTAGGCCGCATGTGGGAGGACTAGCAGGCCATGGTGGGGAGCACCTAGTCAGAGAGCTTGCGTTTTTGATTCCATCACTTTTGCTTCCATAAAGCTGTCCACACATTGAAACTGAGACCACCTCCCTGGCTGAAAGGGTAGATACTATCACAGCAAGAACGAAGGAGGTAATGGTCCCTTGTGATGTTCAGAACTCACTTTCAAGTTCTTTCAGAAATAATAATTGCAAAAAATTAAACCTCAAGTTTTCAGAGGGAAAAAGAGATTTACAAATTCCAGTAAGAGCAGACTTCTTATCAAACCACAAGTACTAAGGATGAAGATAAAATAAAAGTTAACTTTCCTGACTCAAAGGAAGACATGGAAAGCTTTTCTGGCTTGGAGAAAGACTCAGGAGAGATTTATAGCTATAACCTAGCACATCATCTATCTTTGTATATGCGTGCATGTGCATGCGTGCACGTGCACACATGCAGATGGGAGACAATAGAAGAATTGATGGCCTGCTCTGGCTGGTTGGAAACTAATCTTTCTAGGTCTTGTTGAAAAACAAAATTCACATATTTAGAGATCTAAGTGACTTTCTTAATCGATTCCTGGATCAGGCAGTATCCCATCTAGACAACCTAAGGAATGGAAGGGATTTGTAGACATATTAAAGGATGCAATAAATGTATTAGCAAAGAAATGATTATTTCAGGCAAAAACCATCCTCTCTGAGGGAAAGCAGAGGATCTGATCATGTAGGTGACCTCACTGTGCTGTTCAGGAAATGTCTTAGTGATTATTTTAAGGTTTCACTTTTGGGAGAGATTGATACTAGAATGAGAGCAGGTGTTGAATTTGGTTGGGTCCCCTAGCTTCCATCCCTGTATAAAGAACTCCAATTTGATGTATTAGGACAAGGATAATCTTTTAAATAAATGGTTCTGGGAAAATTAGACCACTGTACAAAAATAAAAAAGAATCTAGACTATTCCCTCACATCATGTACAAAAACCAACTAAAAATGTATAAAAGACTTGGATGTAAGGCCTGAAGCCATAAAATACATAGATGAAAATATGGGCAAAACATTTCAAAACTTACCCCTTAGAAACCTCTTTCAGCAGATGCTAAGAAAATGAAGGGAAACAGCTAGGACTATGAAAAGCTACTATACAGCAAAGGAGACAATAATCTAAACAAAGACACCTGACTGAATGGGAAATAATTTTGCTCTGCATACAACTTATTAGAGTATGATATCAAAGATTTACATAGAACTCATATGACTCAACAAAAAGCAAAAATCCCACTCAAAAAGTGGGCAGAAGATCTTAAAAGACACTTCTCCAATGAAGAAATACAAATGACCAACAGTCATATGAAAAAGTCCTCAATATCACTTATAATCAGGGAAATGCAAATCAAAACCACATTGAGATACCACCTTACACCAGTAAAAAATGGTTCATATAAAAAAAAATGGGCAACAAGAAATGCTGGTGTGGATGTGGAGAAAAAGGAACACTTTTACACTGCTGGTGGGAAACTGGTCCAGTCACTATGGAAAGCTGTGTGGAGGATCTTCAAACATTGAAAATGGAATTACCATTCAACCCAACAATCCCACTCCTGGGAATCTACCCAGAGGATACAAAAACACTAATTTGAAAGGAAATCTGTACTCCTTTGTTTATCATAGCATTGTTTATAATAGTCAGTACATGAAAATGACCCAAATGCTTAAAGACTGATGAATGGATCAGAAAGATGTGGTATATCAATACAATGGAATATTATTTGGCAATAAAAAAGACAAACTCTTATCATTTGTGACAACATGGATGGAGTTAGAAGGAATTATGCTAGCTGAAATAAGCTGAAAGGAAAAAGACAAATACCAGATGGTCTCACTTGTATATGGCGTATAGCGAAAACAAACAAAAAGACAAGAAAAGGTTAAAATTAACAGCTGATAACTGAACTGAAACAGACAGAAAGGGAGAGGGAAGCAGGGGGAATTCAGGGGAGAGCTAAGCACAAGTGAATAGGATGACTATTCACAGGTTGTGGAAGAAATTTGTAGTACACAATAATGTAAGAAAAAAGATAAAATTAATTAAAATAAGAACTCCAAGTTGGCCTATTCTTTTATTTATTTTTAGTAGAGCATAGGCTGAAAAATAATAAAATCAACATGAGAGAATAGCAAGAAAAAAGACAAGCTTTAATTATGTGTACACAAGGCTCATTTACAGAATAATGGAAACCTATCTCTGGTCATTCCAGCAAAGCTATATAGTTTCCAGGAAAAGGTCAATACATTTGGCAGGGGAGGGGGGAGAGTAAATAAAATTGCAACTTAAAGAAAAAGAAATTGTACAGAGTTTATTTACATAGGCATAGGACCTGGCCTTGCAAACCCTAGCCTGATAAGACTGTCTCTCACCTCCCAGGCCATCCTAGAAATATGATGGTTTTAGCAAGATAATTAGGCAAAAACAATCATTCTTGGATCTCTGACTTCTTTTCATTGAAAATACCCAGAATCCTATGTGGGCACAGCTCACAGTCCTCTGTCTTTGACGCTAATACCTCCTATTTCTTGTTTGGAACTCTCAAAGGAAACCATCTCAAAAGGTGTTCAATCTTATGATGGGTTGAGGGAGTAGCACAGCAATGAAAGGAAGGCAGGTAACAGAGAAAAAAATAAGAAAAGTGCATACCCTCTAAAGCCCCTGGTCAGCCTGATGTGGGAGGGACACAGATATTTCTGTATGTCCATTGGGCATACAGTAGAGGGGGCTGAGTATGGGAAGGGTCCTAAGACTGGTAAGAGGTTACTACAGGACATGGCTGGGACAATGGAGACAGGCGCTGGTGTCCATCTGAGTTTGGGAAATTGCAGCATGTGCAAGAAGGCTAGAGCACACCAAGCCCACTGAAAACAGGCCCCTTTAGTTTGCATCACTGTAGCAAGGAGATAATTTTGAACTGAGGTCAATTGAGTTCCTAGAGGCTCAAGAGAAACTATTACCTTAATTACCCTGAAGCACAAAGATTGAGTGTATCACTCAGATGTGAGATTAGCTCTAGAAATGATCATTTTCATAGAGGAACCTAACTAGACAGCAGGGCAAGCATACCTGCAGAGCATCTGGTCTAATGAGTCACTCTCTCCTTGTTATGGCTGCCCCCCCCCCCGTCCTTATTGTCCCAGACCTCCTATTTAATCTTTAGTTCAGGATATATACCCAGTTCTCCATGACTGAAAACAGGATCCTCATCATCTCTGTAGAGTTCTCATATTTACATATGAAATTGATTCTGTTTGCCTATTAGCCAATCTGGGGCTCTTTTGATTACTTGGCAAAAATCACAAGAACCTGGAGAGACGGGGGGGGGGGGGGGGGGAATTTCCTCTCTGCCCTTGCAAAGGTCTGATCAGTGAGGCCAGTAGGAGGCAGATGACAGCACTAAGACAGGAAGCCCCAACCCAGAAGATGGAGAAAGACAGAGGAGAACCCACAGAGAGTCTGAGCTTCAGCTTGATTGACTGGAAAGGGGATGGACTTCCAGCTTGAAATAAACCAAGTCTCCTTGATCAGGAAGGACTAAATGGGGACTTAAGTGCCAAGTAGAGTTGTTTTCAGAAAAGAAGTTTCCACCTCTACATAGCTAATAGTTCACAAGGTAATTCACTATAGACTCAAAAGATATTGCAGCCCTCAATCTTAGCAACATCGGATTGAAGCTGTGGCTACACACATAAAGCATCTTCCAGTTTTCTAGACAGCTGCAGTCAAGGGCAAACTCTCCTGTTCTAAGACTGTGTTTAAACAAAGCTTATTCTTACTAGATTTCTCTACTCACTCGTTAAGCAGTTTATATGTGATTTATTGTTGTTGCCAGGCATGCTGTTAACTTCCAGAGTTCACTTTCCTTGAAAATGAGATAATAAATTGAAAATATTTGTCTGGTATAATGGAATATGACTCATCTGTCTACGGTTGCTTTTTGTGTTGTGGGTTTTTTGTTGTTGTTGTTTTTTGTCTTCTAGACCTTCTCTTAACCTCTAAGGAGAGCTGTGGGCTCTAGAACCATAGTCAGAGAACAAGGAAGGGAAGGAGGCTGGCAATATGACCAAACAGCAGGATGGAATATCGCTGAGATGAACTTTTTATTTCCTGTGCCAGCTTCAGTAAGGACAAATAAGGGGCATGAACCCCTCTGCACCTGGTAGTTGAATATTAGGCCAGGTTTTCTCTGAGTGGGGGAAAGAGAGTAGTAACTCAGCTTACTTAGCTCTGTGTTAGCCTCACTCAGGCTTCCCTGAGACCTCTCAGACAGGCTGAACGCCCTTCTTCCTCTGTGTCACCCTACTACAAAACCATAGTGTAACTCTCTATTTGTCTAGTCCTGCAAACAGGGGCAGTAATTTTTGGTTTAATAACTTTTGGTAATAACCTTTGGACACTGCACAAAATACAGCTGACCCTTGAACAATGTTAAGGAAAAGGGGGTTGGGGTTGACTCCCATGGCTTGAAATTCTGAGTACAAATTTCAATTTCCAAAAATTTCACTATCTACTGTTGACCAGAAGATGTATTGATAGCTATGAATTAACAACTACTTTGTGTATGATATATATTCTTATAATAAAGTAAGATAGATAAAAAATATTACTTAGAAAAATCATAAGAAAAAGAAAGTGTGTTTACAGTATTCTATCAAAAAAGTAAGTATCATATTGCAAGGTTACATTGTCTGTTTATAAGAAAATGTGTGTATAGTCACCCCATGGAATCCAAACTCATGTTGTTTAAGGGTCAATTGTGTAGAAAGAGAACTAAATAGGAAGAGGAAAAGAAGTATGGAGGAAGGGGGAAAGGAGGAGAACAAAAGAAGAGACGACTATTAGAACACAAATAAAAGATACGGAGAAGAAGAAATAGAAATTTTGGAGTAAATATATCAGGGTTTCACCAAGACTCATCCTGAGACTTCATTCTGGCCTCACATAAACTTGAATCTCTCTTCTCAGAGGAAGCCAGGACCTCCATGCACTAACCTGGCTAACACTCTTATTGAATGAAATACCATCCATTATTTCAGTTGTCCCTTACCCCAAGGCAGTATTTTCCAGTGCTGTGCTATTCCATGGAAGCAAAATCTGTGTCTTCCTTATCTATATGACCTTGTACTTTCAAGGTCATACAGGAGGTACAAATACAAAGAAAGAGAGCCAGAGGCAATTTATCTTGTTCAATACAGAGTGACTAGCTAAGTGCAATCGTGGCTGCTTTGAGTGTTGAAAAAAAAATTCCAGTCACTGACAAGGGCAAAGACCAGTTTTTTCTGAACTGTATGAGAATTTTAGCTCTTATATGGAATTGAAACACATCTTTTGTAGCACATCTATGGAAAATGACCACAACTAATTACACACATGGGACCTCCTGGTATCATTTCCTGCATGAGGTCATGTCACCATTTTTTATCACAGTTTCATGGGAGCAAGTTGAGGTGGAGAAAAGAAAAAAACTAAGTACTGGATGCCTGTATCACTACATCACCCTGTATGAAGACATCTCAAGAGAAGGGAGTGTCATTATAAGAAGAGAAATGATCACAAGGGATGAGGACTCTGTCACAAAATGATAAATGATAGCAAAGAAAGGGCAGATTGTTCTTAAAGACACCAAATTGCCTCAAAGCCAGTAAAGTGGATACTTCACTGACTTAAGCTGCTCTGAACCATCAGATATCACTTGGCACAATCCCTTTTAGGTAATGGCAAAAACTGAAAATTGTAGAGCTATTCCTATCTCTCCCCCCATCATGTGATTTCTATCCCAAAAGCCAGGGAAAGTTCTAAGTTGCTAAGTTCAAGCCAAGAGGGTGAGTTTCCTAAAAGGCCTCAGGAGACTATTTGGATCTAACTGGGATCTATACAATTTGCTTATCAATAGTGTTTGCCAATCATAAAAATAAAACATATGCTCCAGGCTTTTATGTTACATGGCTATACTAAATTATATACAAAGAGATTTACACACATAAATTCTGTGAGTCAGATCAAAACACAGCTGTGAAAGGCAGGATTTCTTTAGGTTGTAAGTTATGGGGTATAGAGGCATTAGTTCAATTCCATCACCGTCACTCACTATTGGAGTGACACTGGCAAGTTGCTTAACCTCTATGCCTCATCTGGAAAAAGAGAGGCAGTTATAATAATGCTCATTCAGAGGATTGTTCTGAAGATTAAGTGAATTAATAACATGTCAAGTTTGCAAAAATATGCCCAGTGCATAGAAAGTTGATGAACAACTATTGTTATGAGTGCAGAGAGCACAGGGTGATTTAAAGACCTGAGTCGTGCAGAGTTATGCAGGTAGGGACAGGCATGTGCAGGCAGGGAGAGGCAGAAGGAAATAGCATTTCTGCAGCAACTCAAATCAAAAGCCATAGCAAAGTCTCCAGAGGAATGACCTTCTTTAGTCAATACAATCTGATTCTTAGGGGCATAAGTGTACTTTATATGCATGTCAAATCCTCTACGTTCTTTTTTTATTTATTTTTTATTTATATATAAATTTTACATCTTTGCAATCCCAGGGATTTGCCCCCCCTTCCCCCCTCCCCCTTTCCCTTCTGTCCATTGTTGTGTGCTTCAGTTTGGTGCTCAGCCCGTTTTGTCTTTTCCTCATGACTTTTATTTATTTATTTATTTTTCTTCAATATGTCCCATATATTAGTGAGACCATTTGGCTTCTGTCTTTCTCTTTTTTACTTGTTTCTGCTAGTATGATTTCTTT